>OX592691.1:12329890-12342390 GCA_951361185.1 Ochropacha duplaris
TTTTGCTAGAAAAGCGTGCGTTTCGAAGAACTTTTTTAACGTCGCAAATGTGTAGACAGCCTTACTTGCACAGATAACTGAGGATCCGCACCGGCAGCGGTGCAGTGTGCGGGCTAACTCTGACTACGGCCGAGCGCATACGCACGCTCGAGGCGGGATCTCGTTAGCATGTGTATGCGACATTTCACATGGGCTAATTGCGAGCATTTAGCCATCTTGATAAACTGCCCTCGCTGCTCTACACGCATCGCCGTGATATAGAGTACTATCTTGATCTTTATTTGTGCAGACGGGTCTTTCAGGATGTTACTATATTAGAATAACTTAGAACTCTCCAACAGAATACCAAAGTATCTTAGACCGCTTGCTTCCAGCGGCTCTCAGAAGGTCTCGATCCTCCTGGTCATTTTGTTTGCCAATTTCCAGTACATATTCATCACTTGGAGGCTTCTGTTCTCCATAAAATCTTCTGACACAAAATTTTATTCTACTATTTGCGCCTACGTATGTAAATATTTATATTAGGTATAAGGATAGATAATTAAAATTAAATAATTAATGTTATTTGCTGTGAATATTCCAAAAATAAATTGGAATTTTCCGCCGTAGTTTTTTCTAGGGAGCACTCGGCATGGTGTTCTTCAAGAACGGTACCTATTAATGAAGCTATCTTTCCAATTGCACGCATGGCAACCCGTGAGTGCTCTGGTGTTGCAAGCGTCTTTAATCTACAGCAACCGTTTACTATCAAGCTAGGCAGAGTTTCTGCTCTGGAAACCAGATCACTGGTATACTCTTAGGTAGCAACTATATCAGTTGTCTGGCTTCTGTAATACTACTTTTTTTAAATACATTCTTAAATTGATAATTACACCCGACTCAGGACAAACAGACATGTTCATGCACACAAATATCTGGACGGGAATCGAACCCAAGACCTGTGGCGTGAGAGGTGGTGTGTTAATCAACCACGCCATCCGGCCCGTATACATTGTTTAACCCGTTGTTGAACTTTATTAGCGTACCTACGCGTTAGAGGTTTTGATTTTTAAGGTAGGGTAGGGTAGGTATCAACTTTTTGGTGGCGTGCTTGAAATGTATTTTGTAGGCATATGAAAGTGCCTTTACTGAATGAATTCTCGACATCTAGTGAGATTTGCTTGTGCCTAATTCCACATCTGCAGAAACTCTTCTTTGACACCTAGTATCTCGTCCATCGATTTTCTTCCATTAGCATTCTAAACACTCCTTGCAAAGCTGAATGATAATTGAAACGGCAATAAACATCGCATTGTATATATCTACCATTTGCATATAAATATTTTTATGGCAACATCGATTTGTTGATTATTTGTTAATTTGAACCGGTTTCATAATATAACATCTATGTCTCTTGGTATTATGAACGCTATTTGCATTTACTTAGATTTGAATTAGTCGGGTTCGATAAGCGTAGGCACAAATGCTTTTGAATGCAATTTATCTATTTATTGCATGTTAAATTTATTAATACTCGAGATGGTTTCTAAGTGAGCTTGCTTTTACAGTGAAGGCAAAGAATATTTAGATCTACAACATTATTTTGAGATCGATTAGATTCAAGGAAGGTTGAGTAAAAAAGCTTATTAAAGTGAATGATTTTTGATGTACGAGTCTTCCATTAAAAGGCCAGAGGAAATAAATAGACGAATACATAGGCGATACGTTGGTTATCAGGATGCTATGCATCACTATCATCCATCACCTCCACACAATAAACTGCCAGTTCCCATCTAAGCTTTGTGTGCTTACCACCTTTGGCCACATCATCACATACCATGGTGAGATTGTGGTCAAACACAAACTTATCAAGAATAAAAAGAAAAACCTATTGAACTTACTTTTTGGGCGATGATAGCTCAGTGGTAAGTGACGTCGGATACCGCGACGAAGGTCGTGGGTTCGAATCCTACCATGCATGAGCTTTGAGCTCTCGGTGAAGGAAAACATCGTGAGGAAACCATAGCGCGGTGGTAGGGTACTTTGTAGTACCCTCCCCGACTGAGGCTTCCGGCTACTGGGACCGCAATAAACTGGGACCGCGGTCCTAGTTGCCGGATCCATTTAATTTGAATATTTTTCTTCCGGCATCTGGGACCGCAATAAACTGGAACCGCGGTCCCAGTTTAATTTTAATATTTTTCTTCCGGCTACTGGGACCACCCATAAATTAAAGGAAACATCTTTTGTTCAAGTAAAAAACGTACAGTCAATCAAAAAAGTGTTCAGTAAGTAAAAGAAAAAAACTCATTTATTTATATAACATAAAAAAAATATCCTACGATTACCATTCTTGTTATTTAAAATTTACGTTATTAAAACATAATGTTACACATTATAAAATAAATCATGCTAACAATAATCAACAATAAGTAAATAATTATCTATCACAAAATCAGCCTTAACGATGTTAAAATGTAATTAAAAAAAATATAAGACTATACACATAAATCATATTAAAAACATTATTTAACACTAGTAATCTATTTATTAGTGTTAAATATAACGTGCATGAACTAAATGCAAAAGTGTTTCCTTGTTGACTAGTGTTATCGTTAAATTTCAAGCAATTTACACAAAACCTTGACAAATTATATACCTGAACCTTCCTTATAAATAACTATCTATTGGTTAAAACTGCACAAAAATCTGTTCAGTATTTTTTATTTTTTATTTATCGTGAACAGATAGACAGACACGGTGGAAGAATATGTAGTGATAATCAACGTACCTACTTATACGAGTACAGCAATCACAGTCAACAATTACAATTAGTCAAAAATAGCCGCCATAGCTTCACATAATCAGTCTTAAAGATTTTTGGATATCATCTATGTTATTTAAAATATAGTAATCATAGTCAACAATCATAATTAGTTAAAAATTACCATCATAGCTTCACAGAATCAGGCTTAATATTTTTTGGTTATCACTTCTGTTTTTTAAATATACGTATACATAATATAAATATACACATACATTATAATGAAAAATAATTATAATAACGTTACTATATAAAACAATTTGATTTACACGCACATTCAGAATTAAGTGTTTGTTTGTTCATCGTAATCTCTCCAAACAATGGCCAATAATTATTTTTCAATTAAATAAGTCACTAACAGCACCATTAATTTTTTTCATCTTTTCAATGGTTGAATACTTTCTCTTTGATATTTGGATGCCGTTAGGATTTTTTAATGCTTCAAAATAATATTTCGTATCTTTTTGGAGTTCTTCCAGCAATTGGGCAATGTTTGGTTTTGGTTTGATATACTTTCTAATGTGACTATTCCATTGTTCGACAGCATTATTTGTTTTATGTGGTTCCCCATAAGTGGTAAAAGTACCTGCGAGCATCGAATTTTCAAGCCATGTTTGGACTAAAAACACAACTAGTAACACAACATTCACTAACTCTTTATTAAATTACTGTTACTTACTGTTTGTACTTACTGTTACTTTATCATTAAATCTTTTTTAAATTACTGTAAACATTTATTCGTTTGACTGTACGGATTTCGGCTTGAACAAAATATATTTTCTATTAATTTATGTGTGGTCCCAATCGCCGGAAGAAAAATATTAAAATTAAACTGGGACCGCGGTTCCAGTTTATTGCGGTCCCAGATGCCGGAAGAAAAATATTCTAATTAAATGAATCCGGCAACTAGGACCGCGGTCCTAGTTTATTGCGGTCCCAATCGCCGGAAGCCTCCCTGTGGCTACCACCCTCGAGTTGAAAATCTGTCGCCAAGCACCTATCGGTGTGTTCCGACAGCTGCACTTGAGAGCCAGTTCCCATCTAGGCTTTGTGTGCTTACCACCTTCGGCCACATCATCACTTACCATGGTAAGATTATGGTCAAACACATGCTTATCCAGAATTAAAAAAAAAACTTATTAATCTCACTTTCAAATAAACTTTCCCTCCACGATTCCCATGAAACTTTTTTAAATTAAATAAAAATCAAATAACCGCAGTAACATCTTCCAGTCAATTAGACGGAGTTATTCGGGACGTCAGCGAGTGCCCGTGGATGCCAGTGCCCAGTGATTTATGAGGACTGCTCACATACCGTGCGCTCCACTCTGCGTTCTGTGCCACTCTCCATATGTGTGTGTGTGTGTGTGTGTGTGTGTGTGCGCGTGTGTGTGTGCGTAAATTGTGTTTAAGTTTCTGTTGGATATTATTTGCAGTTAAGTTTAGTTTGTATCGAATCCCACTAATATCATAAATGTAAAAGTTTTGATGGATGGATGGATGTTTCTTACTCTTTCACGCAAAAACGGCTGAACGGATTTTGATGAAACTTGGCACACAGGTAGATCATATCCTGGAATAACACATAGGATGCTTTTTATCCCGGGAAAGGTTAAGGTCCCTCGGGAACGCGGGTGAAACCGTGGAGGACAGCTAGTACTTTTATAAAAATGAGTTAATTTTCAAGATAAAAATTTATTCCATTTACAGATAAAATAAAAATACGTGGTTGTTTCTGAGTTAATTATTATAATTTCTGTATGTTGCTGTATGTATGTATGTATGATTTATATAATAATATGTAGCTATGATGCAATATATCTCATATCAAAAAGTTTTCAAACATCACAAAAAATAGTTTCAATACGGCATGTCATAAACCTTATTTTTGTGATAGCATCTTTACCATAATCCATCGACTTATATTCTAGTTGTACCGTTCATTTTATACATATAACCATGCTTGCTTGGTGACCTAACCCTAAAGGGCTAGATAGCAGGCAGGCTACTAAAATCATTAAATTTATGTAAATAGATAAAACTTAAAAATAGAATTTGCTACTTTAGGTTCATTAGCACACATATAAAAGTTTGTGTTGCATTGACCTCAACCAAAAATTAATTAATATAAAAAAAACGACTACACAAAAATGAATACAAATCAATCGGCAAACAAATCTAGATGAAACATCGATTGAGCGCAGACGGGACAGAGCGTAATTTGTCAGTGGTATATCGATTGTATCGATTCATCGATGCTACAATCGATAGATTTATCATGTTAATCGATCTAATTTCATCAGTTTGCTCGGTGAGCGATGGAGGTCGTTGTGGGAACGCCACCGCGGGTGCGCAGTCATTCCATAGATTAAGATATTGATAAGCATAGTAGGTATTTATTATTTTTGTAGTCAATAATTTACTTTTATTCTACATTAAATTAACGTAATATAATGAACAGAGTCATTTTTTTATACTTAATGCAGCTAATATTATTTATGATTCAAAATTAAAATTTGCCGTGTCTAACTGGATTTTTAGTTAAGACTTATTTTAACAGTAACTTCTTACCTAATCAGTGAGATTTATTTTTAACCGACTATTTAACCGGTGTATTTTAGAAATGATCCAAAAACTAATTAATATATTGTTATTAAATCACTTATTAAGTATCTATTCAATTCATCAACTGAACGAGTTAATATTGATTTTTGGATTCAAAATAATTTTATTGAGCTCTTAACTATATTTTATATTGTTGCCTCACAGAGACTACAGTCAAATAGGCATAATTACCTTGATCGTATTAAAATGAGTGATCTCTGTAATTATTGTATTATCGCGACCACCAGTGAGAGATCCGCCTAGACATGAGAATATTTGTATTGTAGTTTAATTACATCCCATTGTAGAGCATGATTCGGCGCTATTGTGTCACGGACTTTAATGCAGTAGGTACTTACATTAAATTGTATTGTTTAAATATACTTGTAATGGATCTGAGGTTCATTAACTCGGATTGGGTGAACGACATTATTAAAATTTGTTATGTTTCCGAAAATTTAATCATCAGAAAGATTTGCTGTAGATAAGTAAGTACATTTAAGTATTATCGTCGAGAGATTAACACTTTTTGATTTGTACATTTAAACACTAGACTATAGGTACCTACCCAGCTAGCTATTAGTACCAAGAATAATAATTATGTCTCTCAAAGAAAAGAAAAACTATTCCATTCATTCATTTTAAAATATAATAATTTACCAGCATTGTTTCGTAGCCAGTTCAGCGCAGAGCGGAATTGTTTAGCGGCGAGAAATTTCAAATTTGGAACTTTGGAATTCGGAATTCGATATTGAAAAAGCGGGAAATTGGACGGCGCGGAGGGGCTGCGCGGGCGGTAGGCGTGGCGGGGGCGGAGGCGTGGCCTCGAGCCCTATGCGCGCCGCATGTTACATCGAATAGGTGTTTTATCGTACAGTCACAATAACATGATACCATGGTACACGGGATACCTATTAGCACTTTATTTATTTTTATAGCTCGCGTCTACCTAGCTAGTGATGGCACGCCTTGTAGAATAGGTACGCATTGAATTGCACATCGTTGAAATCTTTTCTTCGTGGATAATTGTCTAATTTGTTTTCTGGTAAATTAATATTGAAATAACTATTTCTCTTAACTAAGGCCTCGTTGATTGCAAAACTTTTTATCATGGCTTGCAAACTACAATATTATTTTAACAAATAGAAACTGTTGTATAATTAACTGGTCCCCAAAAAAAAGGAACAAAAAAAAAATAATTTCAAATTTAAAACCATCGACAATAATACGCAAATAATTATACCTATAAAGAAAACGGGTGCGTCAAAATCACTTTGTCTCAAACGTCAATGCTTGAAGACGAAGATATGGAGTGGTCCACGATAACCATCTCTTTGCCATCGCACCACGATATCTTTACACTTAACATAATTCTTATTTCTAGTGTATTAGAGTTGATTTTAATTGTAACTGAATTTGAGATAAAGTGTTTGTCTTTTGACGCGTCAATTGCCCCTCCCTCTTGAGTCGTTATTAATAATCATGTCGAGCTTGCTCCGTGAGAAATATTTTAATGTTAAGACTGTAACTATTAATTTAGTCGTGATTATTACGATTATTGGGTAATTGTTGGTGTTGGTTTGTTTAATTTTATTTAATTTTTATATTAGGGTGGATGGGAGTTGGCTGAGTCATGGAGTTTTTAACGTTGATTTTTTCTATAATATTTATGTTCTTCTTTTATCCAATGAGTAATGGATATAATATGAGCAATATTTACATTAATAGGATTTTAGGAATTAGGAAAAAAATCCTTGAGACTTCATTACCGTGATGAACGAACTATTTTCTATGTGTCTTGTACCTTTTTTTACGTGTCCTGTACCTTTGTCTATGTGTCCTGTACCTTTTTCTATGTGTCTTGTACCTTTTTTTACGTGTCCTGTACCTTTGTCTATGTGTCCTGTACCTTTTTCTATGTATTTTTTTATATGTGTCTTGTACCTTTTTTATGTGTCCTGTACCTTTTTATATGTGTCTTGTACCTTTTTTTATGTGTCCTGTACCTTTTTCTATGTGTCTTGTACCTTTTTATGTGTCTTGTACCTTTTTCTGTGTCCTGTACCTTTTTCTGTGTCCTGTACCTTTTATGTGTCTTGTACCTTTTTCTATGTGTCCTGTAACTTTTTCTATGTGTCTTGTACCTTTTTCTATGTGTCCTGTAACTTTTTCTATGTGTCCTGTACCTTTTTCTATGAGTCCTGTACCTTTTTCTATGTGTCTTGTACCTTTTTCTATGTGTCCTGTACCTTTTTAAATGTGTCTTGTACCTTTTTCTATGTGTTTCTGATGTTGAGTGATCACCGGGATAAAAAATTGCGCAGGTATATCACTCTCCCATACTACGATTTTGTTACTATCTCTATTCAAAAATCACGTCAATCTGTTTCCCTATTGTTGCATAAAAGGATAAACCACTTTGTATTAAGTATGTATGATCAAGGAATTTGTATATTAGTAAATCCTTGAGTTTGATGTATTATTATGTGCTTAAAAGTAGGTTAAAAAACGCTTGATTCATTTGTTTCTCAGAAACCATTATTCGACAGTAGTTCAAATGTCTACGTCATTATTGAAACGATGACTAATTTTAATGAGATAGTTATTGCACTGAAATTATTGCGGGTCGATTCGGGGCGACAAAATGCTGCTTAAAGATGAACGATTTATGGGCTCTGAGCAGAATCTGAATTTATGGGTTGGTTCGAATAAAGGCTCATATATATATGCAATAATTCAGTGAATGAGTGTCAATAGACTAAAGCCAATGCCTATAAATATATTTAAAAAAAAAATAAGATTATCTGCAAGTGGGTACCTACTCCTTCGAATGTTTTTTTTTAATTTTATTTTTTTATGTCACTAGTGACAACGAGGCAGGCGGGTCACCTGATGGTAAGTGACTACCGTCGCCTATAGATATTAGCAATACCAGGGGGATTGCCAATGTGTTGTACACCTTATTATAATGCCTTAAGGGCAAGGGCTACTGGCTCTCAAGTGCAACTGCCGGAACACACCAACTGGTGCTTGGCGACAGATTTTCAACTTGAGGGTAGCCAGCCAGTCAAGTACCACATAGTACCCTACCACCGTGTTGTGGTTTCCTCACGATGTTTTCCTTCACCGAAAGCTCAAGCTCATTGTAGGATTCGGACCCACGACCTTCGCCGCGGTATCCGACGTCACTTACCACTGAGCTATCATCGCCTTAATGTTAGAAGATAACTTTTTCTATGCACTTCGTATTTATAATTACCCTAATATTCCTTAATAAGCATAAGTCTACACACACTATATTATATTGTATAGTATTAACATTTCAATTTTTTTTGAATTTTTAAGAAAGTAAATTTCGGCAAATCCCAATATAAGATGCTTAATTCATTTTTTTACACCGCTAAGGTTTTCATAACAAGCATACAGTATTAGAATAAGAAATTATGAAGTTTATTCAGTAATTACCGCATTACAACTAATAAAGTAATTTAGCGACTGTCAGTTATCAGCAGCATTTTACGCACCATAAGTATAGATTGGCTAATAGCGATCCATTAGGTAGTGAATTGTATCGATTCCCGCGGACCGCTCGCATTCCGATGAAATTGGTAATGAGATAAGGATCTCGGGGATTATTATTCGAGTTTGAGAAAATGCATCTTTGGATGTGGCATTTTTTGATGCCTTAAATTTCACAGACGCCCAGACACGAAGCTAAAAAGCTTATAAGATACATAAATGTGAATCCATAGATTGGATATTCATGTATGTATATTGATAGAATTGTTTCTTCTTGAACTTATTTTCCACTGTTTCTAGTTGGACTCTCGCTTCGCTGTTTGCGTAGGTGTTCTTGATAATGTTGGTATAGTTTAAGGGTAAGATCGAGAAGGGGGTGAGACAAGGGGATCCCCTATCACCGAAACTGTTCTCAGCTGCTCTGGAAAATACCTTCCGCAAACTAGATTGGAACAACTACGGTCTCAATGTACAAGGTGTTAAACCTAAGATTTGCGGACAATATTGTCCTATTTGAAGAAGATCCGACAAACCTGAAGAAAATGTTACAATCACTGAACGACGAAAGCAGCAATGAATATTTAGGTAAGTAAGTACGATATACTTCTAGATTTTCTATACAAATAGACTATGGAGACAGCCACGAGCGTAGCTGAGACGGAAGACACGAAGAAGTGAATTTGTAGATTTACAATAGCTACCTACTTTAATGTTGATTATTTCCGAAACTGTTACGTTTCTTGGTCATATTCCTGTAATTACAAAAAAAACAATCGAGGTCTGTGAAAGCTGTTGGGGCAGGCCGCCCAAAGATTAGTTACTCAAAATATGTGCAGGGCTCTAATTAATTTGTGTAGTGAAACAAAGTTATTAATAATATTATAACCCCTGAATATGACGCATCCACATTGTTTTATCACTTTCATATGTTCTGGCTACAGAGCACTGCAGCTAACTCAAACTGGGGGAAATCAGCGGCTTGCTCAATTACAGACTTCGGTGGAGTAATTTGCACCCAAAATTAATTTATTTCACAATGTTTGTATCTCGGATGTGATATGGTATGGTTCTCTGCCAAAATATTAGGCATTGGAGGATTTTGAGAAGTTCATTTTAGTTGGTCTGCCTAAGGAAAGAATAAAGAAACAGTAACAAGTACTAGAAAAGAAATGCAGTTCGATCTGCACACTAAAGGAAAGTTAAAAAGAACATACTTAATGTCAATAAAAGTTCAAAACAGAAGATTTAAAAACAACTGCATAAGGACACTGGAGGATTAGGTATGATTCTTATGGATTTACATTTCAATTAAATCGGCCTTTGAATTTTTGTCTCAAAAAGTGATCCTGTTTCCATATCAAAACCAAGTGCATACAGGGCCTTAAACTTTGACATTGATTTACCTACCCTTCCCATTTCTTCGTATTGAAGATGGATTCCATGAATGAAACAGTTGTATATAACACGTTCCACTCTTCTATAATGTCACGCGTGAGTATATATATCAAAATAAATACCTACAGTTTTACAAGCATCCTAGTAACGATCAAATCTAGCTCCATTTATTAATTTTATCACTTGACACCTCATTTACGTGCCACTTATCGAGCACTAAACCTACAGAATTTACTTTCAAAATCACATTAATGTCAGGCAGACTTCGGAACTTCTGCTTTGTGTAAAGTGCATTGATAATAATCTGAACCATTCTCAGGAGAGTGAGCGAGACACGTATAGTTTTCTGAAAGCGCGCGGATGGGATGCACGATGTTGAATAGAAACATCAAAATTTTACAGCGTTTTTATTGCGCTCGCGCCGATGCGAGTGTTTACACGTCGCGTCCGGTTCGTGCTCGGGTAGTAGGTGGTATGTTGCTCTATATATTGAGGTAAAAATATTTTTTTGGTTATCTATAAAATTTTGAATATCAAGGCATACCTACTTAGGTAGATGTTAGTTTAAACGGTTGAGTTCAGAATTTGGTAATTTATTGTTGGTACAATATGTTTTTAAAATTAAATTGGTGATACTAATATTGCACTTTAAACTGACAGGATTTATTTCGTTGGTGTCGTCTTCATTTTCAATAACTTACGTGGGATTTAAGGAAATCTTGTCATACAATTAACAATATTTAATTAAAATATTCGTAACCCAAAGGTATTAAAAATGTTAAATCAAATAAAGAAACAAATTTATCACTCATAACCCTGTCAGTTAATCCTATAAGGCTTGGACAGGACGGATAAAATAAGATGTTAATGTGAACAAATAAAATATTGGGCAAATAATGCGAGGGACACCGGGGGCGAAACGAATTCGGCATGCAGGCGATGACACTGTGAGAAAAGGTGGTAGGGGACCATTATATTTTGTCTGGATTTAAGGATGACTGTCACACATTTTTAATACGTAGGTAGGTATCTAGTGTCTCCCAAAACGTTATTTAAAATAAATAAAAATAAATTAGCACCACTCAACTCACCCATCACATACACACACTTTTATATTAGGTTCCTTATGAATCCTTTCTTCTACGACTGAATTGTGTGGGTAAGTACGACTATTTCGATTAGTCCTGTCAAGCACTGCTGGTGTAGTGGTATCATGCAAGATTCCCATTCTTGCGACCCGGGTTCGATTCCCGGGCAGTGCATGTCCTTTTTCACCTTTTTTAGAAACATAGCTCTTTATTTCCTTTTGGAAGGATAATTATTTAGGGTTTAGCGTGTTAATGATGAATTTAAATAAATAGTGCTGTAACGTTTCAATGTTCATAAAAATTTTGTTCCTATTCTATATCAAATTTTAGCGTGAGAACTTATAATGGATATTGAGAAAAAAGCTTTAACATAAAATAAAATATCAAAAAATGCATTACGATATTTTTAATCAAACAAAATGCCTATCGTTCCTGAACTGCCTGAATGCGGTAGGTTGACATGGGAATCATTACCGTAAGCGCTAAAATTCTCCATCGAAAACATTCCTGTAAGCAGACCATGGGAATGGGACAAATTAAATGAATTCACTCGGTATCTGGTAGTGAATCATCGATGGAATGACCTGGAAATAAATAAAAAGACGATAATGATTGACAACACCTCAGACGTTTCTGAGAAATTTCGCAATATAATAAAATTAATTCTGGTCAAGACTAAATAAGATTACGATTTCTTTTGTTACCCTTTACATAAAATAAATGAAATGAGATCTTAATTGAAATAAATCGAGTAGCTAGATGAAGTGTAGTCTACTAAATAACTGACCTAATTAATGAAATCATGTAAGTAGGTAAGTTACATACATTTCCAGTCCATGAAACTCTCAGGTTACTTTTTTCTGGTTTTGCCCATGATCCCCTATTTTATCCCCTTAACATGCAAAATATAAAGATTTTTAAGTAGAAGCGTAAGTTATACGGAAAAATTTCAACAATAAATTTTTCGTTTAGTGTCTAACCCAAAGCGGCTTAGGCTGTGCTTTAAATCTAAACTAATATTATATCTTTTTTTTATTTTATTTTATATGTTTGTTTGTAATGGATAAACTCAAGCAAAATTAATGAGTAAG